>JARQOC010000006.1:343676534-343696914 GCA_033576535.1 Allobates femoralis
ATCTGTCGTTCATCGTTCAATTAACCTGCGTTCAACCTGCTGCATCGTGCTGTGTGACACCTCTCAAATGATCTCATTCTCAACTTTGCCTATTCCTGACGCTAGATGGTGTTGATCGCTGAGTAGTGCGCACTATCGCTGGCGCGTTGCCAAATTTTTTATTATTATTATTATTATTTATTTATATAGCGCCATTATATTCCATGGCGCTTTACATGCTAAAAGGGCAGACTAGGACAAGTAACATAGTAACAATACAAGTAACAATAAATGTTGACAATTTGGTTGTACAGATACAAGAGGGGAGAAATCCTGTCTGCGAAGGCTCACAGTCTACGAGGGTACGGGTGGGGATACAGTGGGAGGGGGAAATTCCAGTCGTGAGGCGGTGTGGTGGACCGGGTCTTATTGCAGGTGGTAGGCTTGGCGGAAGAGGTGGGTCTTCAGGCTTCTTCTGAAGGTTCCCAGGGTAGGAGAATGTCTGATGTGTTGGGGCAGAGAGTTCCAGAGTATAGGTGAAGCACGGGAGAAATCCTGTATGCGGTTATGCGAAGAGGAGATGAGGGGGGAGTAGAAGAGAAGCTCTTGGGAGGATCGCAGGTTGCGTGAGGGTAGGTATCGGGAGACCATGTCAGAGATGTATGGAGGGGACAGGTTGTGAATGGCTTTGTATGTCATGGTTAATGTTTTAAACCGGGATCTCTGGGAAGTAGGGAGCCAGTGGAGGGCTTGGCAGAGGGGGGAAACAGGGGAGTAACGGGGAGACAGATGGATTAGGCGGGCAGCGGAGTTCAAGATAGATTGGAGAGGTGCAAGGGAGGTATTGGGGAGGCCGGTGAGCAGGTGGTTGCAGTAATCGAGGCGGGAGATGATGAGAGCGTGAATAAGGGTTTTAGCAGTGTCGTGGTCAAGGAAAGTGCGAATCCTATAGATGTTTTTGAGCTGGAGTCGGCAGGAGGTGGCGAGGGCCTGGAAGTGGGGCCTGAAGGAGAGGGAAGAGTCAAGGATAACCCCGAGGCACTTTGCATGGGGGACTGGAGAGAGAGAGCAGTCGTTGACGACGATGGATAGGTCAAGTAGTGAGGGGGAGCGTCTTGGGGGGAAGACTATGAACTCGGTTTTGTCCATGTTCAACTTAAGGAAGCGAGCAGAGAAGAAGGATGAGATGGCGGACAGGCAGTGTGGAATTTTGGATAGAAGGGAGGCGATGTCAGGACCAGACAGGTAGATTTGGGTGTCGTCGGCGTAGAGGTGATATTGGAGGCCATGGGACTCAATGAGTTGCCCTAGGCCGAGAGTGTAGATTGAGAACAGTAATGGTCCAAGAACCGAGCCCTGGGGGACCCCGACAGATAGGGGGTAGGGCGGGGAGGATGTGTGGGAGTGGGTGACGCGGAAGGTGCGGTCCGTTAAGTATGAGGAGATCCAAGAGAGGGTAAGGTCCGTGACTCCTGCGAGTCTTTCATCTTTAACCCGCATGTCTTTTGCCAATGGGACCGCGGCCTAACTGTGCTGAATTTTTCCCATATCTGCCTAAACCTTTTGCACAGTACTGTAAATGAAACCACAATGATAAATGTACAGTATGTCTTGTGTTCTGGTCATTTGGATCTGGCCTCTTATCTCTGTTTTATTCCACTGCAGTTGCACCACAGTTGGTGGAAAAAAAGAAGTATGACGTGCCGTTTGGAGGACAAAAAACTCACCAAGTCTTCGTATCTCTAGCTTTAGATAGCAATATTAAAAGACATGAGGTAGGATGATGAATGGTTAACCTACCTACATATCCTTAACAAGTCAGAAGTGATCCCTATTTATTGCTGCTAATGAGAGATTCTATGCTCAATCAGTCCTATACCAAGCAAATACATATTAGGCTGATCCTGTCCCTTGCATGTTGGCAGACAATTTATACATTTATGAAGAGTCAGGGCTTTTGTTGGATTTATTTACTTTACAATCAGAGAATTAGCAATTTCCATACTGACTACTATTCCTAATACAGAATCACTATCTAATAGCTCATTATCATCACAATGAAAAGTAACAACTCTCTGACAGGCTGTTTTCACATTAGTGTTGCTTGGCATTCGTGGCAGATCCAGCAGTTTTGCCGCATCTGCCACCTAACGGAACACTTGCGACAAGACTGAGTTCAACCTAATTCATTCCCTATGGGACTTGCAGACATGTGCAGCACTTGTGGTTTTGCACTTGTGACGAGTCAAGAAACCGCTGCTTGCAGTGTTTTTTTTTCCATTGCCGCAAGTGCTGGATTGACCGGAACACGGCAATACCGCAAGTGCCGCACATGTGCGCAAGTCCCGTAGGGAGTTAATTAGGCCGAACGCAGTCTTGCCACAAGTGATCCGTTAAGCAGCAGATGCCCCAAAACTACCGGATCTGCCATAAATGCTGAGAAACGCTGAATTGAAAGTAGCCTTACACTGGATCCAGCAGAATCGAGCGTGCTCAGAGAAGAAGCTCAGAAACCTATAAAAGACACAGGGTCTGAGACAGTCTTTTGCTGCTAATGGCCATGTGAAGAATAGGACATAGGGGTCAATGTTCCTATTGGTAAATGGGAAAATTGCAAAATATGAACACTACAAAATGTTTATTTACTTATTTTTAAATCTAGATATACCAGTGCTTCTCAATGAATTAGAATATCATCAAAAAGTTAATTTTTTTCAGCAATTCAATACATAAAGTGAAACAAATATATTATATAGAGTCAATACAAACAAGAGTGATCTATTTCAAGTGTTTATTTCTGTTAATGTTGATGATTATGGCTTATAGCTAATGACAACTCAAAGGTCATTATCTCTCAAAATTAAAGTAGGAAGGATGAAGAGTTAAAAACCACGCTGCTGTATTCGAAGAAATATCAAAGGGTGAATATAATATTGATTTATTAGTCAACGTGTTTCAGGGCTCCCAGAACCACCCTGAAACATGGCAATATGACACTGATTTTTGATAATATTCTAATTCATTGAGATGCACTAATAGATAGTGATAGTAATATGACAGATAAAGAAAACAAAGTATTTTTACAAATCCATTCAAATGTCTCTATGAGTGGAAAAAACCTTTTGTATATTACAGCACTATAGTGCCGTTGATCGGAGTGGGTTCTTCTCATGAGCTGCATGGCTGTATATTAATATACACCACGATGGCCCTATAGACTATTGAGCCTGTACACTGCTCTGTCCATGCAGAAGCTGCACATTGTAGAGGGGTGTTTTGATCTCAGGACCTGGACTCCCATTGATCTTGAGTTAGGAAAGTGTCAGCTTACTGTACAGAATCAGTATAGGAGGTGGTTTAAGGGGTGGTGCATGGATATAGGGAAAGCTCTGCTCAGAGCTAAAAACAAGGGCAACAAGGAAAAAAAAAAATTCAGCAACAACATCCTTTAGATTTTCTTGGAAAAAGTTAAAAGTCCATTTTATTTAGGCATATTAAAAAGCAGAAATGCCAGACATGAGTCAACCATTACATGTTTCGAACAACATCTTGATTCTTAGTCCTAGTGTCACTATTACGGACCCAACATACTCATGTCATCCTTTGTAGGTGCCACTTGGGAATATTCACAGATTCTATGTAACGTTTGACTGTAAAGTCTAGGCAGTCATAAGTTGCACCAGATTTGTCACAGTGACACACTCGGTGTGATACATTTGGGGCATCTTGCTAGAAGAGACACTTGTATGCTTTATTCAAAGGTTGTTTATGTTAGACATTTATTTTGCACCAAAAAATTAATGCATTCCAATTATAAATCTGGCATGTTTTACAACTACATAGCCATGCCTACTTTTGAAGAAATGTTTACAAAGTGTCTACAAAGGTGAAAAAAGTATCTAAGGCGGCCGTCACACGGTGAGATATCTTTAGCGATATTGTAAGCGATCACGTGCACGCGCAATCGCTTACAATATCGCTCACATCGCTGGTGAGATGTCACACAGACAGACTCACCAGCGATGTGGAGCAGCGATCTCGCTCGTTACTATGGTACACATCGGGTAACTAGGCGCCGCGCGTCGCTTAGTTACCCGACGTGTACCATAGTTACCATGTCCCAGCATAGGCGCGGTCGCTGGGAGATGGATCATCGTGGTGTCATACACCACGATGATGCAGATCGTTGCATCGTTCATCGCTAGATCTGAGAACCGAACCTCAGATCAGCGATGTCACGATCAAGCGATTTACCATCGTAAATCGCTTGATTACATGCAACGATATCTTGCCCGATATCGCTTAAGCGATCAAAAAGGAGATCGCTTAAACGATATCTGGCAAGATATCGTTCCGTGTGACGGCCCCCTAAGAGAGATAAAAGGGGTGTACACCATTTAGGAATGTTTGAGCAGTCCTACAAGGCCTTGCCCCTTCCACTAAATTATGGCCACTTCAGTGTGGCAAGGGAGGTTCAAAACTACTATAAATGGGAAATTATTGTCCCCCAAATTTGCAATTTGTTCATCTTAGAAAACTAGAGTTATGAAACTGTAGTCTGTTTTATCCCCGCTCACTTACTTTTGTTCTTTCAGATCAAGAGATTGCTGTGTAACCGGACTGTCTTGATCACCGGGATTCCTGATATTAACGATGAAGACACCCTGAAGGATCTTTTGGAGATCCACTTTCAGATGGGAGTGAATGGTGGAGGAGAGGTGCAGACACTTTTATATTGTCCAAAAGGAAAGAGCACCGTAGCTTTGTTTGAAGATGATGAAAACGCTGCCCCCTAAAAGAGGGATTCTTAAATTACTGTATATTAGAACCATGTAAGAACCAATGTCTAAGAAAGATCAGAATATAAATTAGCACTCGATTTGAATATTCCTAATTACATACAGTGAACGTTCTATAAAGCCATAATGCAAAATATGTCTCTAAGTAAGTTTAGTATGGGATGGGGTGTAAGATAAAAACATGGTGTATTAATTAATGTATAATGATAACAATGCAGTCTATTTTGGAGTACCGGGTGTGCCCAGAAACTCCCTAATTCTGTATACTGGCAGAGCACCCTGAGGACATCAACAACTCATCATATGGATGACGCCCTTGTGAAGTGGGCTGCATCCATACACATGTTACTGTCTTAACATTGGATAGATCACTACAATTTCATACAAATACTTCAAGTGTACATTTATGTGATGTTTCATTTTATAATCTCATTTAATGGATCTGTTTTTTTAACTTCTCAAGTATAATAAAGTGAAAAATAGACAGAAAACATACAATTTTGCTTGGTTGTTTGACTTCGCCCTAATTTATTTCATGTAACACCTAAAAAATAACATCTATAATAATATTGTAATTCTACTGATCTCAACTTGATTTAAGGTACTGAATAATCCGTTTAGGATTTTTGGCACTTTGATACCAGTAAAGCTGGTTTCACACATCCACTGAGCATACACCATGATTGGATCACAATGCCTGAGCAATATATGAGGCAGTTAGCTCAGGTTAGGAGACCTAGGGTTCGGGGTGAATATTGAAAGCATGGTTCGTATTTCACAGGCGTGCGATATTGGCCTTATATATTAAAAGATTGAAAATACCACTTTAACCTCTTCCTGACATATTTTATATCATAATTGTGAAAATTTTTCCACAATATCTAATATATAAAGCTGAGTGTATGTATGTGTGTGTGTATGTGGCATTAGCCCCGCCCACTCCACATAGTCATGCCCATGCCATATAGCCATGACATAGCCCCCCACTCAACATAGCCACGCTCACACCCAACCCACATTCGCACGTCCACTCCACATAGCCATGCCCATTTCACAGCCTGCATCTCCACATATCCCCGCTTCCTCCATATAGCCCCAGGACTGTGTGGAGGGGTGAGCAATGAAGCAGCTATACGTGGGCGGCGCTATGAAAAAGGCAGGGTGACCAGGAGGGGTGGGGCTGTGTATAGGGGTGGAGCTATGAAGGGGCAAGGCTATGATACATACACACGTACATACATTACCATATATGGGCGATATTGCCATATATGGGCGGTATTACCATATATGAGCATTACAACCATATATGAGCATTACTCCCGGGCAACACCGGGCTCTACAACTAGTATTATATAAAGGTAATGTCCTGCTGATTATGTGGGCACAAGAGCAGTGCTTGGCTGATCACTGATGGAAACTTGACTCAAAGGGGTATTCCCATCTCCAAGATCCTAACCATACATGTAGTAGATGTAATAATAATAATAATATTAGCAAATACCTCCAATTAGAATTGTAGTGTTGTTCTCCTGATTAGCTGGATCTGTTACCTCATGTGCAGGGCATTGCAGCTTAGGTCCATGGTTACAGCGATGCATATAGTAACACTTATTTGCTGATTCCCAAGCTGTAGTGATGGGCGAACCGGTTAGGGTCTGTAGTGTTCGGGACCAGGCTCGGACTGTTAATGCAAGCAAACAGTTAATAAATATAATATATTTACTGGGTCCGCGTTCTCCCTTCCTGCTACTGCGTCACTTCCGTTGTATGTTCAAAAAAAACAGAAAACATTTTATCACTAAAAACAACAACTTGTCGCGCATAATAAACATTTCCATATGGCCTTGTTGGTAAAAAATAAAGTATGAACTATCAAGATTAATCTGGATTAATGGTGCAAGATCTGTTTGTTTTTGTGGTTAAACTACCCCATATATATATATAATTCTGATACTGCTGTCACTGTACTAAACCAAATAATAAAGTAGTCACTTTACCAGTGAATGACATAAAAAATGAAATAGAAAGAATTCTTGAACTTCTGTTTATGTATTATATATTGTGCCACCTAAAATCAGTATAAGGGAGCAGTAACACGTGTGTGAAATGGCCGAGTTTTATCAGACAGCACTCGGACTTATGAAGTTTTTGGGGCGGCGGTGATACAGGGCCGATGATGTAGTCCAGGCAGAGGTGCCATATAATCCACGACAGGCTGCCTCCGCTGTGCACACGGATAGTACGTTACAGTTCTCTCGTGTATGGACACATAAACACGTCAAGTTCTCTTTTCAACATTTAAACTTTGCATTTTACTGTGGATTCACACGCATATTGTGGGCATTTTCTTTTCCCATGAATGGGAATTCATCGTTAATCTAATGGCAGACTGCTTCCCTGGCACTTGGACCTCTAAAGAGATACTCCACCTTCTCATTCTACCCGCTAGCGTCATTTTATGTCAGCGGAATCAAACTGTCTTTTTGGATGGACTCCACGCCACCCACAGAGATTTAGTATAGAACTATTGGAATGGCCAACAAAACAAGACTCCTCTGCTACATGTCTAAGGCCTGCTCACCAGAGCCCACAAGCCTTCAGCAAGCAATGGGAATGTTTGAATCACTTGCTGACACAGCTTGGTTCTCCAACTTCTGGATCCACTATGTGTCTGGGACCCGAGTTCAACCCGAAGGTCTGGCCAAATTAGATAGTTGGGGACTCCTACTCACCACGCCTCACACAGCTGCAGCTTCTGTCACTTCTTCCTCTTTACTTGTTTCTTCTCTCCCATTTTGTCAACCCCTTTTTGTTACTCGTGGAGTTACCTAAGGAGTGTGCAAACTATCCCACCACTATTAACCCTAGTTAACCCAAAGACGCCAGGGAAGCGGTCGTTTTACACACCGGCCACAAGGTGGCCACGTCACACCAATATAGTATTCAACATTTCCATTTTAGAACAGCATGAAATCACCAGTCACAGGATCCTCCAGGGCGGGGGTGGCAGTGCCACAGCCCCCCTAGAGAATGTCACTGATTCTTTTACACATCCATAAAAATGCACTGTGCCCGATGTGAGGATTCACAAGTACACAGTCACATAGTGTGAATGTATAGTTTTCTGAAAAGTCTTGATAACTCCATGAAGGCTTTATTCACACCCTTTGGCCACATTGCATTTTTTTGCTGTGATTTTGCAAAATCATGGTAATAAAGCTGTGTGTCTGTCTTCTCTAATGGAGAGGAGAAGACAACAATATTAAAGAATTGGTCCTTGACATTCTTGTGAAGATGTATCCGAGCTTCCTCATCTCAATTTTGGGAAGAATTGCAGGTGGGGACCATTTTACTTTTGTCCTTAGCAGAAAGCCATGGCTTACTCCTCAGCAAATGTAGATTACAGCCTTCATGCACAGAAGATGAATGTCTAGAGCAGGGCCTGTGATCTGTGGCTTGTGGCTGTCTTCTAGATTGGCACATAAACACCAGGTCTAGCAAACAGCCATGAAGAGCAGGTCTCCAAATGGCGACTTCTATGAGTAGCTCCACATAGAGCAGATCTGAATAGGGGTAAGGTAGGAATCCCTGTATCTTGGTATACTGTCTCAGTGTGATTTCAGTGTAAAAGCTTTTGCTGTAATACCGGTAATGGGGGCTCCGGGTATCACTATTGTGAGGAGGGTAGGAGCTGGATGTGGCTCCCAAGGTCAGAAGGATGGGGACCTCTGGTCTAAGGCATACATAGAGTACCATACCAAAAGATTGGAAGTAAACCCAAAAGGACAGTGTATTAATGATCCGCGCTGCTATACGATGAAACAAGACCACAGGGATCTGTCTGATAATGGTGGCTTTATTCAACGTGTTTTGGAGTGTTATCCCCACTCCTTCCTCAGGAATGCAACCATAAAACCATAAGGAAGGAGCTGGGATAACGCTCAGAAACGCATTGAATAAAGCCACCGTTCTCCGGTAGATCCCTGTGGTCTTGTTTCATCGTATAGCAGCGTGGATCATGAATACACTGTCATTTTGGGTTTACTTCTGATTACCACTGTTAAAAGTGGAGTGTGGATCCTGCAGCAGCTGTGCCATACACATATACTGGTTGTGGGTAACACAACCAGCTCAGGTGAGCAGTGATAATAGCCATTTATAAAACAGCACTTGAAAAGGATAAGACCCTATTGCGCTTTTGTTTCCTTATTTTTAGTATTTAATACCAAAAGATTGGACACACCAGTTCATAAAATTATTTCCCTTGTTCTTATGGGAATGTGCACATTTTAGATTTAGACTCAAGGCAGCAAAATCACTACTGAACACGTATAGAAACAAGAAACAAAAACGGTTGTGAAAAAAAACCAGAATGTGTAAACCTTATGGTACCTTTACACGCCGCTACCGAAGGTAGCAACAGGAAGGGACCGCATGTGCACGCGCGCGGTTTTCAACGGTTGCTAACGGTACTGATGCCGCAATTACACGCCGCCACAAGGTGCTCCACAGAAGGTATTTTCGTTACCCGAAAGTGCCGATCGGGTGCCGCA
Organism: Allobates femoralis; assembly: GCA_033576535.1. Taxonomy (NCBI): domain Eukaryota; kingdom Metazoa; phylum Chordata; class Amphibia; order Anura; family Aromobatidae; genus Allobates; species Allobates femoralis. Next base: position 343,685,866 of record JARQOC010000006.1, read on the forward strand.
GGTTACCTTCTGTGGAGCACCTTCCCTGATTTACACGCCGCTACCACAAGGGAATCTGGGCGTACATATTGTGCGCCGTAAGTACACAGGCGTGACAGAGTAGTGTATTAGGCGCCGCTCGTACAGTGATTGGACAATGCAATAACATCATGATTGGCCAGCCAGCGCAGGGAGCTGCCTAATACATGACGCTATAGCAAATGTGTATTGTGACTGGTCAGCTCGTTAAATATGCCGCCCTGTGCAGGGAAGCCAATGGGTACACAGTAGTCCCCACAATGATAGGTGATGGGGCGTGGTATATATGACGCTCAAGCACGCCCCAGGTATCTCAAATACCGTACCTGTGCCCCGATTACATGCCGCCACAATATGGGGTTATACCTGCTTGTTTTTAGCACGGCTGAAAGACAGGTATCCAAAGAGACAGGGAGGTACAACCTGAATTACACGCTGCCACTTCGCGGGGTTTTGAAGGTAAAAGGTACAATTGTCTCCAACACCTGCCGGTTTCTACCTTTTGGTAGCGGCGTGTAAAGGTACCATTAGATTTCTCATAGCACCCTACACCCCCACTTTTAGGGTACTCTCACACTGGCATTTAAAATATTGTCTCAATTTCTACCTGCAAAAATAGGACGAGTGAAATCTGTTTGGTGTTCCGTATGTCATGCAAGTGCTATGTGAGTGTGCCATATTTTCTTGCCTAGCATCCTATCTAATGCATTTTTTACTCAATAGCTATTTTTCTACAATCAATTACAGTACCTATTCTACAGAATGGTAATATATTCGTAAAAAACGGATGTCAGACAGAGCATGTGTGCGGCTTGAGTTGCGGAGTTGTGTCCGACAGACGAGTGCAATCGCAGCTGCTGCAATTTTTTCCTCCCATTTGAGCAGAGATAAAACTCACAGACCCGCTTTTTTAAATGGCAGTATTAGGGCACCCTTAGGCCATGTTCACTCTGTGCATTTTTAATCCGTTTTTGAATGGAAACCGGATGACTCTCTGAGATTCCCAGCAAAGTCAATGAGATTTCAGAAATGCTGTTCTGACACCAAGTCTTTACCGTCCGTTTTTGGGGCAGAAGACGCATCCAGAAAAAGAATGAGCGTGTCAATTAGTGATCCGTTTTTTCCCCTCCATTTTCTCCATTGACTCCATTCTAATGGCAAAAAAAAAACAGCACAAAAAATGTATCAAAAACATGTCAAAAACGCAATGCATTTTTGGTGATTTTTTTTTCAAAAGCAGATCCAGTTTTGCTGCTGAAAAAATGGATCATAAACGCACTGTGTGAACATAGCCTAAGTCTGATGACAGCTTGGTAACCCCTTGGAATTCTGACAAGCAGCTTCAGTAGGTAATCACCGGGAAAGACTTTCCTAAAGTCATAAGGGCATTGCCAGAGGTGCTGAGCACTTTTTGGCTGCTCTGCCTTCACTCTCTGCACCAATTCAATTGAGCAGAGGTCGGGTGACTGTGGAGGCCATGTCGTCTGACGCAGGACTCCATCCCTCTCCTACTTGGTCATATAGCCATTACATAACCTGGAGGTGTTTTTGGGTCAAAAATGATGGTCCCGCTAACGGCAATCCAGCTGAGATGATATTCCAATAAGAACAATGAAAACCATAGCATGAATACTGTGTTCAAACAGCTGAGAGCCTATGAGCAGGACACCAGTCACTGTCTTGGGTGTTGGCTGACAACTGTCCGAGTGACCTGTGAATGCCACACTTGTGACAGCTGTCTACATTTGCTTGTAGGTTATAGGGTCAGTATGTGAGGCTAGACTACGTTAGAGGTAATGCTGCCTGCAATGATAGTTCTGTTTGTTAAAGTTGCCGGATGAAACGTTATAATAATGTTAGAACACATTTTTCTCTATGATAAAATTAGATTCAGAATGGTTCTATCTCCATAGTCTCATCCTATTCCTCTGTTGTAGTAGTAAGGAGCTGGAAAAGTGAGTGGAAACTGAAAAAATGGGAAATATGAATGGCATTGTGTACATCATTATTATTGGGGGTCAGGGCATGCTTCAAGTTTTAGCTTCACAGAGGTGTAGGTGTAAAGCATGTATTTTTTTCTACAAAGCATTTTTGCAATAGGGTTTCATTAAAAACCTTAATGAACAGTTCTGGGCCCCACATTTTAAAAAAGATAAAAAACTGACGCAGAGAATGAGTGACCATGGTGACGTGGAAACCATGTCCTATGAGGAACGGTTATAGGATTTAGAAATGCTTTGAGGAGAGGAGACTGCTGTCTACAATTTGCACAAGGAAAGACTAGAAGCGATGGGATGAAACTGAATGGGAGGAGACACACGTTATATATTAGAAAAAACGTTTTGACAATGAGGGTGATCAGCAAGTGGAACATGAGAGGTGTTCTCTTTCAATGGAAGTGTTCATACAGAGGCTGGACAGACATCTGTCTGGGATGATTTAGTGAATCCTGCCTTGAGCAGGGTTTGGACCAGTAACCCAGGAAGTCCCTCCAATCTATGAAAAACCTTGTAGTGTTTGGCTTTTATAGGTTCTATTGTGGCGCCCTGCTCATGCAGGTAACCACAGATCTCTCTAATGCACATCTGGGTTTCCACAGCAGGTACCTACTACAAACAACACTTTCCACCGCGACACAGTAGGGGGAGCTCAACTTGCTGCCTTAAGGCAAGATCCCCCCCTGCTGGGGGAGGAGTTAGTCAGAGTGTGTGCAGACGCTAGAAGAGCTGCATGGAAGCCCTGGTGTTCGGTGCTGCGTTCAGGCCCGAGCGAGTGACCCGGAGTGGCCCTTCAGCATCCAACCAGCCTAAGTGGGACTAAAGGCAGGGAGCTCAGAGAAGAACAGGGGGCAAGAAGCTCAGAGGGAGTTCGTCCAAGTAGAAAAGCCGGATATATGGGATCCGCACCGGTGAGGAATTATAGGCCCACAGAAAACCCCATTGCACCGTGGAAGCTTCAGCTACCCGGTTTCCCAGAGAAGGTCAAGAGAGGGAGCCAGGAACAGCAAACTGCAGTGTCCAGAGAGGGTCATCCCGGAGACCGCACAGGAGGAGAGAGAAACAGGCAAGAGAGAGTGGAGGCAAGTCAGGCTACAGCAGGCTGTGCTTCAGCAACTACACAAGCAGAGGAGGCCTTATACCCACTTGCTGTGGGAACCCACTGTGCAACCCTGTCACCCGTCGGTGCCCTGGATGTATTTACCTGACCAACATCAGTAAAAGATAAAAGAGACTGCTTCTGTGTGCGTGCATTCTTCCCTTCTACTCCCAGCGCCCTCTATACTGTAGACTATTCCAGCTCTTTCTTAACAATCTCAGCTCCACTATGACCTGCTTCCCCTTACTACGCTGCCCTGGAGGTCCCAGTCCAGCCTGCGGAGGACTAAACCATCTCAGCCGCAATACCACCGACCTCCGGAGGACTGTGGCGGTCGCTGGTGACATCTCACCAGGTACTGAAGGTGGCGTCACGACAAACTATAACTTGTACATATTCCCCTGTATATAAAATCCCCTTTTTCAAGAGAATAGTCCCCAGGGTACTGGGATCAGGCGGGGCCGCCATTCCCCATGACACCGTTAACCCCTTCTGCCGCCTGACACCCGAGTACCCCACACCCTGGGGTGCATCACTATGACTCAGCAGACAATTGTCCAAGTCTGACCGCAGGGTCTAACTCTTATCCCTCTTCTCCTGAACCATCCTCTGAGGCCCCCTTCACATCACAATTTTTTCCTATCCGTGGGGATCCTGTTTTTTGCAGGACCCCACGGACAGGAACGGACAGGCCCAGATGTTAAATCCGGATGCCATTTCTGTGTCCGAATTCGTGATTTTGAGGGATCCGAACACAGAAGAGCTGGGAGGAGCCAAGCCTGTTATGTCACACTTTGGGAGGAAGAATCCTGTGTTCCTCCCCCGTGCGACATGTCAGGGCTAAAGTTTTGTTTTTCCAGTGTATCTATATACATTGTGAAAGCAAACTAAAAGAGAAAAAATGTATTAAAAATAAAAAAATAAATACTTCTCCATCCGCCTGCCGGGGGCCCAAAGAGAAGACGTCTGATGGGTGCAGGACCTTAAAATGTGATTGGCCGGTAGTGATCAGGTGATATGTCACGACACATACCACCTGTTTGCTACCGGTCAATCACATTTTATTAACATTTTTAAGGTCCTGGAAGCATTCAGACATATTCTGGGGTCCCGGACAGCCGGCGGACAGATGAGAATTTTCTTTTTTTTTTTTTTTAACACATTCCATTATTTTAATTTACCTACTGCCAAAGTGAAATTACACTGAGCAGTGCAGTTTTAGTGTACTGTGCATGCTCAGTACACTAAAATTGGATCCAGAAAATAACCTGTTTTTTCTTGGATCTGAGCTTCATAGACCCCCAGCTTTTCTTATTTCACATGGGGGGGTACTTGGTATTTAAAAAGAGCTTGTCCCAGTAATGGACAACTCTTTTAAACCCTTAATGACATACAATGTACTACATCTGTCATAGGTTCGCTCCCTGCCTCTGATGCAGGCTCGCAAGCCAAACCTGCATCTTTCCCAGCAGATGGTGACCGATTAACCAGCCATCATTTGCCTCTAACAGCTGTGGTTGTTAACCTGTTAAATGCTACTGTTAATCCGTTCAAAGAATTCAGTTTTGGTCTCCTCTGACCAGACTATATTCTCCAGTATTTCAGACTGAGTAAACCTTAAACGCACTTAACCCCTTAGTTACGGAGCCAATTTCCACCTTAATGACCAGACCATTTTTTGCAATTCTGACCAGTGTCCCTTTATGATGTTATATCTCTGGAACGCTTCAACAGATCCCAGTGATTCCAAGACTGTTTTTTCGTGACATATTGGGCTTCATGTTAGTCATAAATTTAGGATGATTTTTTTGCGTTTAATTGTGAAAACAATCGGAAGTTTGGCAAAAAGATTGAAAATGTCGCAATTTTGAACTTTTGAACTTTTATTCAATTAAACCAGAGAGTTATATCACACAAAAGGTTAATAAATTACATTTCCCTCATGTCTACTTTATATCAGGACAATTTTGGAAACAGCATTTATCTTTGTTAGGAAGTTATAAGGGTTCAAAGTTCATCAACAATTTCTCATTTTTACATCAAAATTTACAAAACCATTTGTTTAGGGACCACATCACATTTGAAGTGACTTTGAGGGGCCTATGTGTCAGAAAACACCCATAAGTGACACCATTCCTAAAATCTGCACCCCTCAAGCTACTCAAAACCACATTCAAGAAGATTATTAACTCTTCAGGTGCTTCACAGGAATGAATGCAAAGCGGAATGCAAAAAGAAATACATTTATGTTTTACCTAAAAATGTTGTTTTAGCATCAATTCATTCACTTTTACAAGGGATAGCATGTCAAATTGGATGTTATCATTTGTTACCCAGTTTCTTATGAATGTGCCGATACCTCACATGTAATCAGAAACCGCTCTTTAAACAAATGGGAGGCTCAGAGGGGTAGGAGCGCTATTAAGAGTTTTGGAAAGCAAATTTGGCTAAAATAGATGATGGGCACCATCTTGCATATCCCGGACCCCTAACGAACCTAAACAGCAGAACCCCCCACAATTAACCCCATTATTTTGGAAACAAGACCCCTCAAGGATGTTGTGTACGGGTATAGTGAGCATTTGGAACATACAGGTACAACTAGGCAGCTGGGGACTGGAACTCTTAGCGTAGGGTGGCCCAAGCTTTCTGCCCCCCACTGAGAATTGCAGCCCACAGCCGCCACAGAAAATGGCGCATTCATAGAAGCACCATTTTCTGGCGCTGTATCCGACTCCTTCAGCTGCCATGTAGCGTGGCAGACTGAATAATAAAGGAGTTAATGCCAGCTGAATATTGCCAACTGGCACTAAGCCCAGAGGTTAGTAACATCAAGGCGTCAATTAGATACATGATGTTACTAACCAAAATCAGCACAGACAAATAAAAACACACAAAAATATTTATTTGAAAAAACTCCTTAACAGCCCTCATTCCCCAATTTGAAAAAGAAAATCCAACATAGTCCAATGCAAGGTCCTTGATTTCCAGTTAACAGCATATGGGGCATCCCCCATATGCTATAAAAGCTGGAATCCTTCCAGAAGGACAGCTCATGACCTTGGCAAGGTCACATCATGGGATCACAATTGACCCCTGTGTGAACCAAGGATGGTGACCTGCCATGACCTCACTGAGGTCATAAGCTGTCATTCTGTGTGCAGGCAGATCAGTCTCTGATCTTACTGTGCATGCACCCGACGACCTGAACGCAGTTGAGGCGCCAGGGCCGGAAGGAGCAGCGGGAGCCACAGATGGTGAAGGTAGGTATCGGGGGATGACTGGGGGTGGGGTGTGGAACAACCGGGCAGGGGGGCAGGGCAGTGCAGAACGGATCATCTCCCTCCCATTTGACCTGTCAGATGGGAGTGAAATGATGATTATGACTTCGGTACCAGCAGGGGCGCATGGTGAGGACCAGAGCTGCACACTGGAGGACCGAGGGGACAGGGGGCTGTTTGTCTCCGATGTGACACGTGTGATCATGTCACATTGGAGAGAAATCCACAGGAGGAGGCTGCAGTCTGCAGACGCTGCTTCTGGCAAGTCCCAGCAGCATGTTAGGGGGAGGTGACTCGCCCCAGGCCGTGGGGTACTTGGAACCGGGCTGGTTTGGGTTCTCTCGGGCCACACAAGGGCTGAGACACGGCTTCTGTGGCCCTGCAGAGTCACTAAAAATGCAGGGAAATGTTTTAGGAATAAGGGTCGTGACACCACCTATGGGTAGCCGCTGCTGCTTCAGAACCTCTGGGGACGATGGATGTGCCGCTGGGGTAGAGTGACTCCCCAGGGCAGTGGATGTTGGAAGGCTGTAGGGTGCAAGATGGAGGGCGTGAAGTAACAGATAGACTCACTGTTTGTTGGTTCCTCAAGGTTTTTTTACTGATGGTTCAAGCCGGGACACTTGGAGGTGATGTTACTTTGAGTCCGTGCACCCTGGGAGCAAGTCTGGGTTTTCTTCACCCGGTAGGTATTGAGGCCTCCCTGCTGCACTCTAAGCGGGTCACTGCTGCTGCTTAAGCTGAGCTGCCACCCTCTCTCTCCTGCATGATGCCAGTATGACAGGCAGCTCGAGTCCTTCTCTGGCGGCTGTTCCTGGGCTCTCAAAGCTGCTTTGCCTGCGGGAACTTTGGTGTGGGTGGGGAACTTGAAATCACCCACCCTCCGCTGTTGGCTGCTGGGTTGTTAGACCCTGCACAGCCTCAAACTTCTGTGTCCGGTTCTTGGCGCTTTCTACACTGGGGTGAGCTCCAGGCCGCTCCACTTCCCAGGCTCTCCTCCATTTCCTCAGACCCTTGCCTACGGGTCCCTCAGCTAGGCTTTAGCTATCCTGGGACAAGCTTAGCAATGCTCCAGTCCACAGGATGTCTTCATCAGTCCGCATAGGAACTGAACTCTGCTCTACGGGGACGAGCTTAGCACTGCTCTAGACAACAGGTCCTCTTGGACAACTCTTCTGATAATTCTTTTCACTCCTCTGTGTGAAATCTTGCAAGGAGCACCTGGTCGTTGACGGTTTATGGTGAATGATGTTCTTTACACTTTTGGATTATGGCCCCAGCAGAGATCACTGGAATCTTCAGTAGTTTAGAAATTCTTCTGTAACCAATGTCATCAGTTTGTTTTGTAACAATATGGTTGTGAAGGTCTTGAGACGGCTAACTGGTTTTACCAATCATGAGAGGTTTCTTGTGTGGCACCTTGGTAATGAGACCCTTTTCTATCGACCATCAGATGAACCAGTTGATATTATAATCACTAAGTGGCAGGATTTTCAGATGGTGTCAGGACTTTTTCTTTCTTCATGCTTTCAATACTTTTTCTCATTATTACATGTCATTTATCTATGGTTTGATTTCTTTGCCTGTGTGGATTGTATGGGTTGTTATTGACATCTGGTGCAAAATTACTGTGAATACCACCTTTAAAAATACTATCTATCAATGATTGCCAGAATTATGAATATTGGTCAATATTAGTCAGATTAGTCAGACCTAAAAGATATTGATCTGGCTTAATAAATGTTGATCAGAATTGTGATTATTGATCAGGTCTAATCCATATTGATCACATCTAATAATGATATGCAGATTGATCCGACCTAATAAATCTTGGCCTTCTGAACACCGGTAAGCTCTAGTAAATATTCATCAGGCGTATGATTATTAATAACGCATCATGAATATTTTTCAGCTTCTTTATGAGCTACAGATCTCATATATATGTATATAGTATATGGGATCAGGTGGGATCACCCCGGACCGGGTCTGACATCCGCTGTATGGTGTCTCAGCATGATCTGCCACAGATCCGTGGGCGCCTGTTCCAGTTTGATCGTCATGTTGACACCGCCAGTGAAAACTACTAAAGCTTCGGATACTTGTCCAATCTGTAAATCTTTATAGGAACCACAAAGCCTAGAAAAGAAGAATAAAGATTAGAAACCTGAGCAGAGAATAAGACAAGTGTGAACAGGAGTGTCATGAGTGACTGTGGCCAGCAGGGGTCACCAGAGAGCAGATGCTCCAGGAGCCCTGCAGGGTTATCATGGGCTCCACTTATTATAAGCGCTGTGGAATATGATGTCGCTATACAAGTGATGCATAATAAATAAATAATAAATTATTACAATAAATTCTCCTGGAAGAGCCCAATGATAATAATAGGGAAAATGAAATCAGTGAAAGCTGTAATAAAGTGATTAATGTAATAGTGTCAGCTCCCTGTGTCTGCGTTTACAGATGACGTCTCCATTTATAAGAACCACCTGGTGACCACTCAGGTCATTTCTCTATCCCTCTCTTCATCAAGATGCCTGACTGCCCCCTCTTCATTCTGCCTCACTCCACTCTACCCTACTCCGCTCTGCCCCGCTCCATTCTGCCCCTGCTCTGCCCCTCTCCATTCTGCCCCTGCTCTGCCCATGTCCTGTGACATTCTGCTGTATTTTAGGTCCTCGGCCTCTATAATGTGGAATATTCTAGCTCTGGACCCGTTGTACATCGCTCAAGTGATCTGGATAATGTCCGGCTGTTGCTGAATCCTCCATGAATAAAGGCTCCCGTTACACAAGAAGTCGCCCCATCCACTGGCGTCATACAATGCCCCATCCGCTCCGGGCCAGGCACAGCGGTGGGCACAGAAGATGTGGGGCCCAGGCACAGAAGATGTGGGGCCCAGGCACAGCGGTGAGCACAGAAGATGTGGGGCCCAGGCACAGCGGTGGGCACAGAAGATGTGGGGCCCAGGCACAGAAGATTGTGGGGCCCAGGCACAGCGGTGAGCACAGAAGATGTGGGGCCCAGGCACAGCGGTGAGCACAGAAGATGTGGGGCCCAGGTACAGCGGTGAGCACAGAAGATGTGGGGCCCAGGCACAGCAGTGGGCACAGAAGATGTGGGGTCCAGGCACAGCGGTGGGCACAGAAGATGTGGGGCCCAGGCACAGCGGTGGGCACAGAAGATGTGGGGCCCAGGCTGACCTCGCCATGAGGACGGGGATGGAGGACACTAAACTACCAATAATTATAAACACTTGTATAATCCGCCTGATAAGAATGAGCTCCATTATGGCCCCAGAGAGGTGATCACCCAGCGTTCCCCTACCCCAGATCTGCCATCTATGAGCTGTGTGATAACGCTCCTTCAGGACCTTCCTGCCACCCGGCCCCGCCCGCCCCTGCCCCCATCAGAACGGAGACCCCAACTACAGAGGAACGGGGCAGATAGAACCAGATAACAGATCAGAAGAAGAAGAGGAAGAGGAAGAAGAGGAATCTGTGGATAAAACTAGAGATAGAAGAAGCTTTGTAATAAAGAAAAGTCCTTTAAGGAGCCACAATCCCAGGGAACCAAAGCGCCGATGTCTATATACCGAGTCACATCATAGCTACAAGGGGCGCCTCAATGAATCAGAATATCTCCAAAAAGGTTATGGATGAATTATTGAAATAAATTACGTGACACACATATATTATATAGAGTCATTACACACAGAGGGATCTATTTCATGTGTTTATTTATGTAAATGTTGATGGTTATGGCTTACAGCCAATGAAAACCCAAAGGTCATTATCTTGAGAAAATTAAAGTAGGGAGGATGAAGGGTTAAAAACTGTGCTGCAGTATTCGATGAGACATCAAGGGTGAATATAATATTAGTCAATGTGTTTCAGGGCTCCCAGGCCCCTTCCTCAGGACAGATCAGCATCATATTGACATGTTTCTGAGAGCACTGAAACATGTTGTCTAATAAATCAATCTTATATTTCACCCTTTGATGTCTGGTGGGTTTTCATTTGCTGTAATGCCATAATCAACATTAACAGAGATAAACATTTGAAATAGATCACCTATAATCTCTGTCTACCAGAACTTATAAATGTGGATGCTACATACACACAACACACAATATGTGACAACACTATGTTACACACACAGGACACACGAATGCACATGGTGCTGCTGGCAGTAATGCGCAGCGTGCCCCATCGACTGCGATGGTACCGCCAGCGGCCGCCATATTGGCAAACCATCATTTGGGTGTGCCAATATGGCAGCCGCAACGTTTTTCTTTTCCTTTTCAGCTGGCCAATCAGGTGGCACTTTATCAGGGACATCCAGACACAATGGCACAAGGCATTTATTCAAGTAGAAAATCTACATTGGGTGTGAGATTTCTATAGATCCATCCACTGCGCTGAAACTGGAAGATGCCAAGTGTTTTGCAAAATGAAAATATACAGCACCAAAAACTCCTGATCTAGAGAAGGGGTTAGTGCACTAAATCCCCCCCAGTTTCCCCCTCAGGGGGTGACGCCCGGGTGCGGTGTGATCACAGTATGGCGGCTTACAAAACGGAGCAGATTCCTTTTTAATCACAATGGGGAATTTTTTCTTAATGCGTCGTGAGGTTTCCGGATTAAAAAGCAAAAAA